>CM019072.1:114782143-114797143 GCA_009667805.1 Leptobrachium leishanense
TCTATCTATCTATCTATCTATCTATCTCTATCCATATCTATCTATCTATCTGTATCCCTCTCTCTATCTATCTATCCATATCTATCTATCTATCTATCTATCTATCTATCTATCTATCTATCTATCTATCTATCTATCTATCTATCTATATCTATCCGTATCTATCTATCTGTATCCCTCTCTCTCTCTCTCTCTATCTATCTATATCTATCCGTATCTATCTATCTATCTATCTATCTATCTATCTATCTAGCTATCTATCTCTCTCTATTTATCTATCTATCTATCTATCTATCTATCTATCTACTTGTCTGACTATCTATCTATCTATCTATCTATCTATCTATCTATCTATCTATCTATCTATCTATCTATCTATCTTTCCCTTTCTCTCTATCTACTTAGCTGACTATTCATCTATTTACCTATCTATTTATCTATCTATCTATCTATCTATCTATCTATCTATCTATCTATCTATCTATCTATCTATCTATCTATCTATCTATCTATCTATCTATCTATCTATCTATCTATCTATCTATCTATCCCTTTATTTCAATATATCTTTCCCTTTATATCTATCTACTTAGCTGTCTATTCATCTATTTACCTATTTATTTTTCCCTTTATCTCTATCTATCTATCTATCTATCCTTTATTTCTAGATATTCTGTGTTTATTTTAAGGTAAGCCTCAGTTTGCGCCCTTTCATGTAATGCCCCTTTTCTTGTCAATGCAGACTTTTCCTTAGGATTTTTTGAAAACAAACCTTGAACCGAATTGTAAATAGTGCTAACAATGCTATTGGTTCTCGAGGGCCTTAAACAATGTTCTTCTTCATTGGCCATTTTCATACAAATCACAGTTTAGTGAATACGCCCCTGATGTGTAATAGATGGTCTGTGGCTTTGTGGTGTCCTGCAGAAGCAGTAATAATGAGTGTGTAATGTAATCTGCCTGCAGGCTGCCCCTCTGTGTAATAAACTACTTGTCCTGCCCCTGGGTTAAATAAACCAGCTACTGTTGTTTCTTGGAGCAGGTGTGAATAATGTCACCCTGTGTCAGAAAACGCCATCACTCTGTCAGGTTTAATGCCTGACACTCTGACATTCTGCTCAACCTCTTCTACCTGAACTGGACACAGTGACCCATCCATCTACTGGGACTTCACAGGAGAGGGGCAGCCTGCAAAAAATCCCTAAACAATAATAACATTAAAACTAATACTCTGTAATAAAAACACCTTTACATTTATTAAGCCTAAATAAAGGAAGTGGAATAAAAACCAGAACTAAAAATATGGAAGTAAAATTAAATATAAAAGTGCTTTGGAAAAAAAAATACATAAATGGATACAGTACATAAAAGAGTATACACAGTATAGAATGATAGATAATGGATGGACACAGATAGATATAGAGATAGATGTGGATGGATAGATAGATGATAGATAAATTGAAGGATATAGATAAAGGGATATACAGTAAAGAACAGATATAGGATACAAACAGATAGATAGATAATAGATAAATAGAAAGATAGGTATACAATAAAGAACAATAGATATAGCATAGAGACAGACAGACAGACAGACAGACAGACAGACAGATAGATAGATAGATAGATAGATAGATAATGGAAGTCACTGTGGACTCTGGGCAGTTGGACCTGAAATCACTTTTTGGACGTATGAGACTGTGGGTTCTGGTGGGTGCGACTGCTCATATTGTTCCCCCAGCCCACTCCTATGTTAAGGTACTTGTAGGTACAGGGTGTTTGTGTTGTCTTTGCCCTATTTCCTGATATCAGTGTCGTATTGTTATTGCTTGATGTAATTATCGTAGAGTGCTGAATTGTATGTGCTGTGCTGTTTCCATATTTCTAATGTGTACATAATAGTTCCTATGTTATCCTAAATGTTTCCCTTATCCCCCATCTAGTCCCCAAGAGCTGGGTTACATCAATTCTCTTTCACCTCCCCCAGGAACTACTAGAAGTCTGTAGGTAACCGCACCTGTCTCCTCCCTGCCATACTGGGGAAAGGAGTGCCCTCCTTTGACTGTTATATACCAGTGCATGTGTGCGAGGGGGTGACTATTCAGCATGCTAATGCCAGGGTGTGTTTTATCTTTATTGATCTGCCTATCCCCTTTGTGTGTTGTCCCTTTGAAAACACTAAATATAGTCAGTCTGTGTTCACCCGTTAAGAAGCTGTGGCTACTGACTGGGTAGGATTGGTCCAGGATCAGTCCTTCTTCAGGATAAGATGGCGAGAGGCAGCATTTCTGCTGGGAATATCCACCTTGGGTAGAGATCCCCATTACTAAATATATACGGTATATATACACAAAGCAGCAAATGATTGATGGGAGCGACTGAACCCTGAGCAGGTTAAATGTGGCTTGAAAGAATTAGAAATAGGTCACATGATTTTTCATACTATATTGAATTTTCTTATATAAAATAATATATAATCTCTATTAAAATACCTTGATACAGAATGCCCCTGTAAACATGTAACACAGTGACTATATACAGAATGCACCTGTAAACATGTAACACGGTGACTATATACAGAATGCCCCTGTAAACATGTAACACAGTGACTATATACAGCATGCGTCTGTAAACATGTAGCACATTGACTATATACAGAATGCACCTGTAAACATGTAACAGTGACTATATACAGAATGCGCCTGTAAACATGTAACACAGTGACTATATACAGAATGCATCTGTAAACATGTAACATAGTGACTATATACAGAATGCGCCTGTAAACATGTAACACAGTGACTATATACAGAATGCACCTGTAAACATGTAACACAGTGACTATATACAGAATGTACCTGCAAACATGTAACACAGTGACTATATACAGAATACACCTGTAAACATGTAACACAGTGACTATATACAGCATGCGTCTGTAAACATGTAACACAGTGACTATATACAGAATGCACCTGTAAACATGTAACATAGTGACTATATACAGAATGCCCCTGTAAACATGTAACACAGTGACTATATACAGCATGCGTCTGTAAACATGTAGCACATTGACTATATACAGAATGCACCTGTAAACATGTAACAGTGACTATATACAGAATGCGCCTGTAAACATGTAACACAGTGACTATATACAGAATGCAACTGTAAACATGTAACACAGTGACTATATACAGAATGTGTCTGAAAACATGTAACACAGTGATTATATACAGAATGTGCCTGTAAACATGTAACACAGTGACTATATACAGAATGCACCTGTAAACATGTAACACAGTGACTATATACAGAATGCACCTGTAAACATGTAACACAGTGACAATATACAGAATGCGCCTGTAAACATGTAACACAGTGATTATATACAGAATGTGCCTGTAGACATGTAACACGGTGACTATATACAGAATGCGCCTGTAAACATGTAACACAGTGACTATATACAGAATGCGCCTGTAAACATGTAACACAGTGATTATATACAGAATGTGCCTGTAAACATGTGACACAGTGACTAACTATATACAGAATGCACCTGTAAACATGTAACACAGTGACTATATACAGAATGCACCTGTAAACATGTAACACAGTAATTATATACAGAATGCACCTGTAAACATGTAACACAGCGACTATATACAGAATGCACCTGTAAACATGTAACACAGTGATTATATACAGAATGTGTCTGGAAACATGTAACACAGTAACTAACTATATACAGAATGCACCTGTAAACATGTAACAGTGACTATATATAGAATGCACCTGTAAACATATAGGGCACTATTACATTGTAAACGTTAACGCACGTAAATTATCGCTGGTATTACAAACCGAGCGCGGTATGTGTAGAATGTGTAACTATACTGTGCTGTATTTTTTTTCGTGCTGGTGTATTTGGTTTCGGCCAAAACGTTCAGATTTGCCGTTACCACCAGCTTTTAAAAGATGTTAAAATAATGCGCGCAAACGTTCATTAAAATTTGTGCGCGAAGAGTGTAATAGTGCCCGAAACATAGTGACTATATACAGAATGCACCTGTAAACATGTAACATAGTGACTATAGACAGAATGCACCTGCAAACATGTAACATAGTGACTATAGACAGAATGCACCTGCAAACATGTAACATAGTGACTATATACAGAATGCACCTGTAAACATGTAACATAGTGACTATATACAGAATGCACCTGTAAACATGTAACACAGTGACTATATACAGAATGCACCTGTAAACATGTAACAGTGACTATATACAGAACGTGCCTGTAAACATGTAACACTGTGACTATATACAGAATGCGCCTGTAAACATGTAACATAGTGACTATATACAGAATGCGCCTGTAAACATGTAACACTGTGACTATATACAGAATACGCCTGTAAACATGTAACATAGTGACTATATACAGAATTCACCTGTAAACATGTAACACAGTGACTATATACAGAATGCACCTGTAAACATGTAACATAGTGACTATATACAGAATGCACCTGTAAACATGTAACAAAGTGACTATATACAGAATGCACCTGTAAACATGTAACACAGTGACTATATACAGAATGCACCTGTAAACATGTAACACAGTGACTATATACAGAATGCACCTGTAAACATGTAACACAGTGACAATATACAGAATGCGCCTGTAAACATGTAACACTGTGACTATATACAGAATGCGCCTGTAAACATGTAACATAGTGACTATATACAGAATGCGCCTGTAAACATGTAACACTGTGACTATATACAGAATACGCCTGTAAACATGTAACATAGTGACTATATACAGAATTCACCTGTAAACATGTAACACAGTGACTATATACAGAATGCACCTGTAAACATGTAACATAGTGACTATATACAGAATGCACCTGTAAACATGTAACAAAGTGACTATATACAGAATGCACCTGTAAACATGTAACACAGTGACTATATACAGAATGCACCTGTAAACATGTAACACAGTGACTATATACAGAATGCACCTGTAAACATGTAACACAGTGACTATATACAGAATGCACCTGTAAACATGTAACAGTGACTATATACAGAATGCACCTGTAAACATGTAACACAGTGACTATATACAGAATGCGCCTGTAAACATGTAACACAGTGACTATATACAGAATGCACCTAAAAACATAACGTAACTATATTTGCTACATATTTATTTGAGGTTAATCTGTATATTTGTGTTTTTAATATCTTGCATTTTATTACTTTGTATTTCTGTAACATTTCAATGTTCTTGAACCCAGAACAAACTGAAAACCAGAGAATCTCAGTGTGTCCGTCCTGCTAAAAGACTTTCTAAATAAATAATAAATAATAAATAATAATCATAACAAAAAATAAAAGGAAACCAAAGTCGCCAAACACAGCTGTGCGTAATTTTGTATATTTTATACAGTTTTATATCATATTTTTCAATTCATTTTTTAATACAGTTATTCGAAGCCAAAATGAGCAAAATGATTAGAAATGACATGAAGACATAAAAAAGATGAAAAATAGCAGGTGAAATCCTCAATGTGATTGGGGCGCAGTAACCTTGAAACGTCCCCAGCGTATTCCCAGCACGTCTCCTATGAGACGGTCGGACCGGACAAAGTGAGGATGGAGAATGAACGGTCAATCAGCGCATTCATTGAGCCCGGGGGCCGGGTCAGCCTCTTACAGTAATCAAGCTGTCAATCAGCATGGAGTTAACTCCGAAAAACCACAGCAGAAAATTCTCATTAATGTGTGAAAAAAAATGTGTTTCTGGTCAGTAAAAAAAAAGAAAGAAAAAAAAATGATGTAAAAAGTTAAAACTAAAAAGTTGAACTTTAACCTCAGTAACCAGGGGACTTTATAAAGGTTGTTAGTGTGTTACTGTCACATCTGTGTTAACAGCAAATACAAACCTGGCTGTGTCAAGTGATACTCAGAGGAATGCCAGTTTTGTGTGTTTTACTAATTCCACTGGAAACAAGAAAATTTTTAGTGTTAGAAATTATTGATACGGTTATTTTACTACAGGTCAAACATTTAAATACCTATTCACACTCAAAAACACACACACAGACACATAAACAAACAACAACACAAAACAGACAAAACCGCACACACAGACACACAAACAAACAAACACCAAACAGACAAAAACTCAAAACAAATAAAAACACACACACAGACACACAAACAAACACCAAACAGACAAAAACACAAAACAAATAAAAACACACACACAGACACACAAACAAACACCAAACAGACAAAAACACAAAACAAATAAAAACACACACACAGACACACAAACAAACAAACAAACACAAAACAGACAAAAACACACACACAGACACACAAACAAACCCCAAACAGACAAAAACACAATACAGACAAAACACACACACACGCACAAACAAACAAACACAAAACAGACAAATACACAAAACAAAAAAGAAGAAAGAAATATATATATATATATATCTCATACAGCGTAGGCGCCTATTTATAAACCAGATTACTATAGTGTTATGAAGTAGTTAAATTATAACTAATAAGTAGTGAGATGCTGCCCAAAGGGGTAAGCGCAATATACAGAAAAAACAACCAAAATCTGCATTAACCAAAAATGAAATTATAGATAGAACCTTTGTAGCGCATCAAAAATAGATTTAAAGGTAGACTTCAACAAAGAGGTATATCAAACATAAAGTGCTTCAGTCTTAAGGTGACAAATATTCAATCAATGTACACATATAAAAGTGCAATGTGCCATAGAACACAGTAAAGTGCAACAATATATAAAATTCCAGCAGTGCGATGGGTATAAGAGAGTCTATAAAGTGCAACAGTGTCCGAATGTGCAAAATGTGCAAATTCAATGATATCCAATACAACAGTATGAATACCAGTGGGAAAAATTCCTTAAAATTTACTTCTCTTTATGTTCAAGCGATGCACAAATATAGTCCTCCTTTCTTGGTCCGTGTATCTCTTGCCGTCTCTCAATAGTGGAGAGGATAGCCAGAAAGGAGAACAAAGTGAGAGAAAGGAAATAAATAAATAAATAAATAAATTTGGAGGGGAGAGAAAAAATGAAGAAATAATCGTGCAGAAAATCCCAATTAAATATGGCAAATAAATCACTCGTAGGAATATGGAAACTCACATTTATAAGAGCCCAAAAAATCCCTGGCTCTAGGTTTAGGAGCTTCCAGCCTTATAGAGGGTGGCGTATCCCTTCTTAAATCTTCAACTCTGGTTGCGATGGCTACAATAAGATAATAGACAGCGCTCCCATAGTATATTACCGTATTATGATAAAAAAGAGGTGATAATGTATTGAACTCACCAGATATGGAGCCTCTTCCACACAGGCTCACTCAATACAGCGTCAGGTACACTATGGTGGATACCCAGAACCTCTTCTCAACCGTCTGAGGGCCAGATATCAGGAGCTTCCAAGCGGTGGCAAGTATATATCCAAGGAGAGTAGTCAATAGAATATAAACCATATAAAATTTATTAAAAAATTAATTGCGTATTAAAAAATGGACAGATGCGTTACCGAGACGCGTTTCGGCATTAACAGCCTTCCTCAGTCGGTATATTTAGGTGCACTATTGTCCAAAAAATCTCTTTTGGAGATTTTTGGAGATTTTTTGGACAATAGTGCACCTAAATATACCGACTGAGGAAGGCTGTTAATGCCGAAACGCGTCTCGGTAACGCATCTGTCCATTTTTTAATATGCAATTAATTTTTTAATAAATTTTATATGGTTTATATTAACCAAAAATTACTGCCTGAAAATGCCTGGAAATAATATTTGAGGTCCTATCAATGACAATAAGAGGGTTTGTTACAGAAAAAAAAAAGCCATTTAAAAAAAATCAGGAAAAATGATTTCACCGAAAAAATCCCCAAAAATGCCTAAAAACTCCTAATAAATAAATAAATAAATAAATAGACTTTTTGCTGCAAATGACAAGAATATAAATTATAAAAAGGTTTAGAACTGCACAGAAACTCACAAGATCACGGTGGGGGGGGTGCTCCCACCGAATGGCCACTCTAAACCTTTGCGGCCTCTCGATGGAACATGGCCAGTCGCAGGGGCATGGTAGAATGCCGCTGGAGCTTTCAGCCAGCTGCCCCAGTGTCACTGTCTGCATCTGAAGTCTGAAAGGTGTGTGTGTGTGCATATATATATATATCGTATAAACACACACACACACACACTCTGGTCTGTGGTCTGAGTGGGTATACATGTATCTTAGGTCTGAGTTGGTATACATGTATTTGAGGTCTATTGGGTATAAATGTATCTGAGGTCTGAGTGGGTATACACATATCTGAGTTCTGAGTGGGTATACATGTATTTGAGGTTTATTGGGTATTCATGTGTCTGAGGTCTGAGAGGGTATACATGTATCTGGGGTCTGAGTGGGTATACATGTATCTGAGGTCTGAGTGGGTATACATGTATTTGGGGTTTATTGGGTATTCATGTGTCTGAGGTCTGGTCAGTGGTGTCACTAGGGTTGGTGTCACCCGGTGCGGTAATTTATGGTGTCACCCCCCCGAGTTTTACAGATTTTTTTTAACTATTCTTACTCCTAAATCAGTACTCCCATATAACACTGAATGCTCATACACACACAGCGCACATTACTGTGAGGTTTATTGCTGTGGAGCTCTCTCATATGCTCACACAAATTTTAGCCAACTGCCAGCAAGTACGTTGCCTGTTCGAAGGCAGTGAAAGCACACATGGATATATATTGCCCCCAGCAGCTCTGGATATATTGCCCCCAGCAGCTCTGGATTAGACTGGATATATATTGCCCCCAGCAGCTCACCCATGGATATATATTGCCCCAGCTCACATATGGATATATTGCCCCAGTTCACAGTTATATATTGTCCCCAGCAGCTCACCCATGGATATATATTGCCCCAGCTCACATATGGATATATTGCGCCTCAGCTCACACATGGATATATTGCGCCCCAGCTCACATATGGATATATTGCCCCAGTTCACAGTTATATATTGCCCCCAGCAGCTCACCCATGGATATATATTGCCCCAGCTCACATATGGATATATTGCGCCTCAGCTCACACATGGATATATTGCGCCTCAGCTCACACATGGATATATTGCCCCAGACCAGCTCATACATGGATATATTGCCCCAGACCAGCTCACACATGGCTATTGCCCCAGCTCTCATGGATACTGCCCCCAGCACACATGGATATGCCCCAGCTCCTCTCATGGATATTGCCCCAGCTCCTCTCATGGATATACTGCCCCAGCTCCTCTCATGGATATACTGCCCCAGCTGCTCTCATTGATAATGCCCCAGCTCCCCTCATGGATTTTGCCCCAGCTCATGGATATGCCCCAGCTCATGGCTATACTGCCCCAGCTGCTCTCATTGATAATGCCCCAGCTGCTCTCATGGATATGCCCCAACTCATGGATACTGCCCCAGCTCATGGATAATGCCCCAGCTCATGGATATACTGCCCCAGCTCATGGATGCTGCCCCAGCTCATGGATATACTGCCCCAGCTCATGGATATAATGCCCCAGGACATGGAATGCCCCAGCACATGGATAATGCCCCAGCACACATGGATATGCCCCAGCAGCTCATGGATATGCCCCAGCTCACTCATGGATATGCCCCAGCTCACTCATGGATATGCCCCAGCTCACACATGGATATGCCCCAGCACCTCATGGATATGCCCCAGCAGCTCATGGATATGCCCCAGCTCACACATGGATATGCCCCAGCTCACTCATGGATATGCCCCAGCACCTCATGGATATGCCCCAGCAGCTCATGGATATGCCCCAGCTCACACATAGATATGCCCCAGCTCACTCATGGATTTGCCCCAGCACCTCATGGAATGCCCAGGTCACACATGGATTTGCCCCAGCTCCTCATGGAATGCCCCAGCTCACACATGGAATGCCCCAGCTCCTCATGGATATGCCCCAGCACACACATGGATTTGCCCCAGCACCTCATGGAATGCCCCAGCTCACAAATGGATTTGCCCCAGCTCCTCATGGAATGCCCCAGCTCACACATGGATTTGCCCCAGCTCCTCGTGGAATGCCCCAGCTCACACATGGATTTGCCCCAGCTCCTCATGGAATGCCCCAGCTCACACATGGATTTGCCCCAGCACCTCATGGAATGCCCCAGCTCACACATGGATTTGCCCCAGCACCTCATGGAATGCCCCAGCACACACATGGATTTGCCCCAGCACCTCCTGGAATGCCCCAGCTCACACATGGAATGCCCCAGCTCCTCATGGATATGCCCCAGCACACACATGGATTTGCCCCAGCACCTCATGGAATGCCCCAGCTCACACATGGATTTGCCCCAGCTCCTCATGGAATGCCCCAGCAGCTCATGGAATGCCCCAGCACATGGATACTGCCAGGCCCCCAGCTCACCTCCGCCTCGTGTTCTGTTCGCTCTCTCTGAGTGTCCGGCGGCGTGCAGCTTGGATTTGCCCCAGCTCCTCCTGGAATGCCCCAGCTCACACATGGAATGCCCCAGCTCCTCATGGAATGCCCCAGCTCACACATGGATTTGCCCCAGCTCCTCATGGAATGCCCCAGCTCACACATGGATTTGCCCCAGCACCTCATGGAATGCCCCAGCTCACACATGGATTTGCCCCAGCACCTCATGGAATGCCCCAGCTCACACATGGATTTGCCCCAGCACCTCATGGAATGCCCCAGCTCACACATGGATTTGCCCCAGCTCCTCCTGGAATGCCCCAGCTCACACATGGAATGCCCCAGCTCCTCATGGATATGCCCCAGCACACACATGGATTTGCCCCAGCACCTCATGGAATGCCTCAGCTCACACATGGATTTGCCCCAGCTCCTCATGGAATGCCCCAGCAGCTCATGGAATGCCCCAGCACATGGATACTGCCAGGCCCCCAGCTCACCTCCGCCTCGTGTTCTGTTCGCTCTCTCTGAGCGTCCGGCGGCGTGCAGCTTGGGCGCTCGCCTGGGAGAGCCACGTGACCAGCCGCGATTGGCTGGTGACGTGTTTCCTCCAGGCGAGCGCCAAAGCTGCATGCTTCGGACGCTCGCAGGGAGCGAATACGCAGCGGGGGGTGAGACACCCACCCTTAGGGTGACGGTGTCACCCTAAAGGCGGGTGTCACCTGGTGCGGGCCGCACCCCCCGCCCCCACGTTACGACGCCACTGGGTCTGGTGTGTGTGGGTATATATATATATATATATATACAGTGGCAAGAAAAAGTACGTGAACCCTTTGGGATTACGTGGAGTATGTGAACCCCGAGCCCTAGATCTTCATCTAAGTCACAACAATTTGAAAAACACAGTCTGCTTAAAATAATACAACACAAACATTATATGTTTTCATGTGTTTATTGAACATAACATGTAAACATTCACAATGCAGGGTGGAAAAAGTATGTGAACCCCGAGCCTAATGATTTCTCCAAGAGCTAATTGGAGCCAGGAGTGAGCCAACCTTGAGTCCAATCAGTGTGATATTATTGGATGTGTTGCTGAAAGCTGTCCTGCCCTTTAAAAACACACACTAGTTTTGGGTTTACTGGTTTCAAGAAGCACTGCCAGATGTGAACCATGCCTCGCAGAAAAGAGCTCTCAGAAGACCTACGATCAAGAATTGTTGACTTGCATGAAGTAGGAAAGGGTTACAAAAGTATCTCCAAAAGCCTTGATGTTCATGTGTCCACGGTAAGACAGACTGTCTACAAATGGAGAAAGTTCAGCACTGTTGCTACTCTCCCTAGGCGTGGTCGTCCTGTAAAGATGACTACAAGAGCACAGCGCAGAATGCTTAATGAGGTAAAGAAGAATCCTAGAGTGTCAGCTAAAGACTTACAGAAATCTTTGGCACATGCTAACATTTTTGTTGACACATCTACAATAAGGAAAACATTAAACAAGAATGGAGTACATGGGAGGACACCACGGAGGAAGCCATTGCTGTCCAAAAAGAATATTGCAGCACGTTTGATGTTTGCAAAAGAGCACCTGGATGTTCCACAGCACTACTGGCAAAATATTCTGTGGATAGATGAAACCAAAATTGAGTTGTTTGGAAAAAACACACAACACTAACAGGGTTATTCAAAGAGAATCGAAAAGTCACTGCACGTTCGGTGACTTTTCGTTCTCTTCAATTCGGTGGAAATCTTCTTTCCCATTTCAGCAACCCTGCAGTGTATTCAGCAAGCACCACAGGGCTGTCGAAGTGCAGGGAAAAGCTCCCGAAAACCTGGCGAAAACCCAGCGAATGCACGTCGAAAACCTGTAAAAACATCTGGATTAACCCGTCGAAGACGCTGGAAAAACCCGAGCAGGAGCCGATCACACGCAGCGAAGCCACCGGAAAAAGCCGAGACCACAGACGAGTGAAGTGAATAAATTAGGAAAATAGTTTGCTTGAATGATTGAAAAGAAACTACTGAACAAAAATGTCTGAAATTTACGTATGAGGTCCAGGGAATGATAATAAAAAAGGCTGTTACAGAAAAAATAAGTAAAGTTTGAAAAAAAAAATCCAGAAAAATGCTTGAAATATCCTAAAAAATCTATAAATAAAGAGACTCTTTACTGCAGAATTTTATAATGAACGGTTTATTAGATATTGAATTAAAACAGGAATATTTTTTACATTGAATCCTATGGGATTCTCCTGAATAAACCTGTTGAATGAAACCACCGAATGGCAGGGCATTAGGGGAACCTTTCACTGCTGGTTTGTGTTCTCTGAATAGCCGAAGCATTGCTTTTTCATGGGGATTTCACTGCCCTCGAACAGGCACCGAAACAGGCACCATATGTGCGGGCAATTCGCCAGGATTTGGCTTATTGCCTGCTCTCTGGATAGTCGAATGGCCAAGAAAGGTAACTGAATGCTGATTTTCAGCGTTCGGTTACCTTTCTCCAGCCATTCGGATCTCTTTGAATAAGCCTGTAAGTGTGGAGAAAAAAGGCACAGCACACCAACACCAAAACCTTATCCCCACTGTAAAACATGGTGGAGGGAGCATCATGGTTTGGGGCTGCTTTGCTGCCTCAGGGCCTGGACGGATTGTTTTCATTGATGGAAAAATGAATTCCAGAGTTTATCAAGACATTTTGCAGGAAAACGTAAGTCCATCTGTCCGCCAACTGAAGCTCCGCAGAGGATGGGTGATGCAACAGGACATTGACCCAAAGCATACAAGTAATTCAACAAAAGAATGGCTTCAACAAAACAAAATACGCCTTCTGGAGTGGCCCAGTCAGAGTCCTGACCTCAACCCGATTGAAATGCTGTGGCATCACCTTAAGAGAGCGATTCACACCAGACATCCCAAGAATATTGCTACACTGAAACAGTTTTGTGAAGAGGAGTGGTCCAAAATTACTCCAGATCGTTGTGCAGGTCTGATCTGCAACTACAGGAAACGTTTGATTGAGGTTATTGCTGCCAAAGGAGGGTCAACCAGTTATTAAGTCCAAAGGTTCACATACTTTTTCCACCCTGCACTGTGCATGTTTACATGTTCTGTTCAATAAAAACATGAAAACATATAGTGTTTGTGTTGTGTTATTTTAAGCAGACTGTGTTTTTCAAATTGTTGTGACTTAGATGAAGATCAGAGCACATTTTATGACCAATTCATGCAAAACTCCACACAATCCCAAAGGGTTCACATACTTTTTCTTGCCACTGTATATATAAGGTCTGTGTGTGGTAAAAAGGGTGTCTGGTCATTCATTTAAATATTAACATAAATTGGACAGGCTTTCAGCAAAATCCAAAATTATTTATTGGAAAGCGTCACGTGACTTTAAATAAAAGCATTAAAGTATCGGTGAGTACCTAACAGAAGTATTGTTACTTGTCTCGGTCTTACAAAAATGGTATTGATGCATCCCTAGTTTATACTTTGTCTATAGCGTTTATACTTTCTATATACTGTTTATATTTTTTATACACTGTATTGTTTATACTTTCTATATACTGTTAATACTTTGAATATTCTGTATTGTTTATACTTTCTATATACTGTTAATAATTTGAATATACTTTATTGTTTATACTTTCTATATACTGTTAATACTTTGAATATACTGTATTATTTATACTTTCTATATACTGTTAATACTTTGAATATACTGTATTGTTTATACTTTCTATATACTGTTAATACTTTGAATATACTGTATTGTTTATACTTTCTATATACTGTTAATACTTTGAATATACTGTATTGTTTATACTTTCTATATACTGTTCATATTTTTTATATACTGTATTGTTTATACTTTCTATATACTGTTTATACTTTGAATATACTGTACTGTTTAGATTTTGTACGCAATGTTTATAAATTCAGTGTATATTTTGTTTGTTTATATACAGCGCCTCAGTAAGCGGCTTCTGATCTGGTTACTGTTTCCCATTCCTGTATTTCGGGTGTTTTTGTATTCGTTTATTTCCCATTCACCTGATACTATGCTTTCACTCCTACAATAAATCCCATTCCTCTGTAGCCAGGACGGATTCCCTGTCCTCTAGTCGTCTGTCCTGTGCTGCTTTGCATGGACTGAGCAAGGTCTTGGGATGACCAGCCTGGACTCCCCGCAGCTGTTCCCTACACCAGTTGCTCTCCCCATTAAGAAGCAGCTGTCACTATACCTGCTATGAAGACCCGCTCCCTTCCCCAGGTGACCCGAGGTGACCCCAGTGTCAGGGTATCACTGATTGATGAATTATTGGTCCAGGTTTACGTGCACAAGGGATAATAAAATCTGTGGGTGCATCGAAATTGGAGTTAATGCCAGGGATATTTGAGGGGACTCCAACTCCAGAGAAAAACCGTGAAAAGTGTGT
>CM019072.1:114807143-114812143 GCA_009667805.1 Leptobrachium leishanense
CTATCTATCTATTTATATCTATCTATCTATCTATCTATCTATCTATCTATCTATCTATCTATCTAATCAACTATCTATCTATTCAACTATCTATGTATCTATCTATCTATTATTCAACTATCTATCTATTAACTATCTATCTATCTATCTATCTATTCTATCCCTATATCTATCTACTATCTATCTATTATTATTATTATTATTCTTATTTATAAAGCGCCATCATATTCCGCAGCGCTGTACAATAAGCACAGTAAGACAGGTATCAATCATTGAACAACATTTGACAAACAGTACAGGAGGAGATGAGGCCCTATCGTAGGAACTCACAATCTGGGGTGGGTTGGAAACAGAGGAGAGGACTGTAAGGTGAGAGTATTGATGTTGCTCAGTGAGTTGGGTGGTAGATCTATCTATCTATCAAGTATATCTATCTATTCAAGTATCTATCTATCTTTCTATCTATCTATCTATCATCAAGTATCTATCTATCTATTCACTATCTATCTATTTATATCTATCTATCTATTATATCTATCTATCTATATATCTATATCTATCTATTCAACTATTTATCTATCTATCTATTCTATCTATCTATCTATCTATCTATCTATCTATCTTATCTATCTATTCAACTATCTATCTATCTATCTATCTTCAAACTATCTATCTATCTATCTATCTATCTATCTATCTATCTATCTATCTATCTATCTATCTATCTATCTATCTATCTATTCAAATATCTATCTATCTATTCAACTATCTATCTATCCATCTATCTATCTATCAACTATCTATCTATCTATCTATCTATAATTCAACTATCTATCTATTATATCTATCTATCTATCTATCTATCTATCTATCTATCTATCTATCTATCTATCTATCTATTTAACTATCTATCTATTCAACTATCTATCTATCTATTTATATCTATCTATCTATCTATCTATTCAACTATCTATCTATCTATCTATCTATTCAACTATCTATCTGTCTATCTATCTATCTATCTATCTATCTATCTATCTATCCCTATATCTATCTATCCATCTATCTATCTATCTATCTATCCATCCATATATCCCATATCTATCTATCTATCTATCTATCTATCTATCTATCTATTCTATACTATCTATCTATCTATCTATCTATCTATCTAGTTATTCAACTATCTATCTATCTATCTATCTATCTATTCAACTATCTATCTATCTATCTGTTCAACTATCTATCTATCTATCTATCTATCTATTCAACTATCTATCTATTTATTCAACTATCTATCTATCCCATATCTATCTATATATCTATTCATCTATCTATCTATCTATCTATCTATATATATATCTATTCAACTATCTATCTATATCTAGTATTCAACTATCTATCTATCTATCTATTCAATCTATCTATCTATTCAACTATCTATCTATCTATCTATCAACTATCTATCTATCTATCTATCTATCTATCTATCTATCTATCTATCCTACTATTATCTATCTAATCATCTATCTATCTATCTAACACTATCTCTATCTATCTATCTATCTATCTATCTATTCAACTATCTATCTATCTATCTATCTATCTGTATCAACTATCTATCTATCTATCTATCTATACTATCTATTCAACTATCTATCTATCTATTCAACTATCTATCTATCTATTATATCTATCTATCTATCTATTCAACTATCTATCTATCTATTATATCTATCTATCTATTTTTGTTCAATATCTATCTATCTATCTATCTATTCAACTATCTATCTATCTATTCAACTATCTATCTATCTATCTATCTCCCTCATCTATCTATCTATCTATCCATCCATATATCCATATCTATCTATCTATCTATCATCTATCTATTCAACTATCTATCTATCTATCTATCTATCTAGTTATCTAACTATCTATCTATCTATCTATCTATTCAATCTATCTTCTATCTGTTCAACTATCTATTCTATCTATTCAACTATTCTATCTATCTATTCAACTATCTATCTATCCCATATCTATCTATCTATCTATTCAACTATCTATTCTAATCTATCTATCTATCTATCTATCTATCTATCTAATATCTATCTATTCAACTATCTATCTATCTATCTATCTATCTATCTATCTATTCTATTATCAATCTATCTATCTATCTATCTATCTATCTATTCAACTATCTATCTATCTATTCAACTATCTATCTATCTATTTATATCTATCTATCTATCTATCTATCTGTTCAACTATCTATCTATCTATCTATCTATCTATTCAACTATCTATCTATCTATTTATATCTATCTATCTATTCAACTATCTATCTATCTATTTATATCTATCTATCTATTTGTTCAACTATCTATCTATCTATCTATTCAACTATCTATCTATCTATTCAACTATCTATCTATCTATCTCCCTCTATCTATCTATCTATCTATCTAATCTATCTATCTATCTATCTATATCAACTATCTATCTATCTATCTATCTATCTATCTATTCTAACTATCTATTTATTCATCCATCTATCTATCTATCTATCTATCTATCTATTCATCTATCTATCTCCTCTATCTATCTATCTATTCAACTATCTATCTATCTATTCAACTATCAATATATCTATTCAACTATCTATCTATTCAACTATCTATCTATTCAACAATCTATCTATCTATCTATCTATCTATCTATCTATCTATCTATCTATCTATCTATCTATCTATCTATTCAACTATCTATATATCTATTCAACTATCTATCTATTCAACTATCTATCTATTCAACTATCTATCTATTCAACTATCTATCTATCTATCTATCTATTCAACTATCTATCTATCTATTCATCTATCTATCTATCTATCTCTATCTATCTAATTAACTATCTATCTAATCAACTATCTATCTATCTATCTATCTATTCAACTATCTATTTATTCAACTATCTATCTATCTGTCTATCTATCTATCTCTATCTATCTATTCAACTATCTATCTATCTATTTATTCAACTATCTATCCATCTATCTATCTATTCAACTATCTATCTATCTATCTATCTATCTCTTTCTATCTATCTATTAACTATCTATCTAATCAACTATCTATCTTATCTATCTATCTATCTATTCAACTATCTATCTATTCAACTATCTATCTATCTATCTATTCAACTATCTATCATTATCTATCTATCTATCTAATCTATCTATCTATCTATCTATCTATTCAACTATCTTTCTATCTATTTCTATTTATTTTCAATATCTATTTCTATTTATCTATCTATCTATCTATCTATTCAACTATCTATCTATCTATCTATTCAACTATCTATCTATTCAACTATCTATCTATCTATTTAACTATCTATCTATTCAACTATACTCATCATCTATCTATCTATCTATTCTATCTATCTATCTATTCTATCTATCATATCTATCTATCTCAATCTATCTATCTTCTATTCCTATATCTATCTATCTATCTATCTATCTCTATCTATCATATCTTATTCACTTTCTTTATCTATCTCTTATTCTATCTATCTACTTCCCGCTATCTTTTCTCTCATCCCCTATTCATCTTATCTATCTATCTATCTTATCTATACTATCTTATCCCTATTTATCTTCAACTATCTATCTATCTTTTCAACTATCTATCTGTCTATCTATCTATCTATCTATTCATCTATCTATCTATCCATCTATTCCAAATCTATCTATCTATCTATCTATTCAACTATCTATCTATCTATTCTATCTATCTATCTATCTATCAACTATCTATATCTATCTATTCAACTATCTATCTATCTATTCATCTATCTATCTATCTATCATCTATCTATCTATCTATCTATCTATCTATCTATCTATTCTAACTATCTATCTATCTATCTATCTATTCTATCTATCTATTTATATCTATCTATCTACTATCTATCTATATCTATCTATCTATTCAACATCTATCTATCTATCTATCTATCTATCTATTCTACTCTATCTATCTATCTATCTATCTATTCAACTATCTATCTATCTATCTATTATATATCTATCTATCTATTCAACTATCTATCTATCTATTTATATCTATCTATCTATTTCTTTTTCAACTATCTATCTATTCTATCTATCTATTTAACTATCTATCTATCTATCTATTCAACTATCTATCTATCTCCCTCTATCTACTATCTATCTATCTATCTATCTATCTATCTATCTATCTATCTATCTACTATCTATCTATCTATCTGTTCAACTATCTATCTATCTATCTATTCAACTATTTATTCATCTATCTATCTATCTATCTATTTAACTATCTATCTATCTATCTATTCAACTATCTATATATCTATTCAACTATCTATCTATTCAACTATCTATCTATCTATCTATCTATTCAACTATCTATATATCTATTCAACTATCTATCTATTCAACTATCTATCTATTCAACTATCTATCTATCTATTTATCTATCTATCTATCTATTCAACTATCTATCTATTCAATTATCTATCTATCTATCTATCTATTTATATCTATCTATCGATCTATTCAACTATCTATCTATCTATTCATCTATCTATCTATCTATTTCTATCTATCTAATTAACTATCTATCTAATCAACTATCTATCTATCTATCTATCTATCTGTCTATCTATCTATCTATCTATCTATCTATCTATCTCTATCTATTCAACTATCTATCTATCTATTTATTCAACTATCTATCTATCTATCTATCTCTTTCTATCTATCTAATTAACTATCTATCTAATCAACTATCTATCTATCTATCTATCTATCTATCTATCTATCTATTCAACTATCTATCTATTCAACTATCTATCTATCTATCTATCTATCTATCTATCTATTCAACTATCTATCTATTTATTCAACTATCTATCTATCTATCTATCTATCTATCTATCTATT
>CM019072.1:114827143-114828313 GCA_009667805.1 Leptobrachium leishanense
ATCTATATATCTATATCTATCTATTCAACTATCTATCTATCTATCTATTCAACTATCTATCTATCTATCTATCTATTCAACTATCTATCTATTTATCTATTCAACTATCTATCTATCTATTCAACTATCTATCTATCTATTCAACTATCTATCTATCTATCTATCTATCTATCTATTCAACTATCTATCTATTCAACTATCTATCTATTTAACTATCTATCTATTTATATCTATCTATATATCTATCTATCCGTATCTATCTATCTATCTATCTATCTATCTATCTATTCAACTATCTATCTATTCAACTATCTATCTATCTATCTAACTATCTATCTATTCAACTATCTATCTATCTATCTAACTATCTATCTATTCAACTATCTATCTATCTATCTATCTATTCAACTATCTATCTATCTATTTATCTATTCAAGTATCTATCTATCTATTCAACTATCTATCTATCTATCTATCTATTCAACTATCTATCTATCTATCTATTCAACTATCTATCTATTCAACTATCTATCTAACTATCTATCTATTTATATCTATCTATATATCTATCTATCCGTCTCTATCTATCTATCTATCTATCTATCTATCCAAGTATCTATCTATCTATCTATTCAAGTATCTATCTATCTATCTATCTATCTATTCAACTATCTATCTATCTATTCAACTATCTATATATCTCTTCAACTATCTATCTATTCAACTATCTATCTATTCAACTATCTATCTATCTATCTATCTATTCAACTATCTATCTATCTATCTATTCAAGTATCTATCTATCTATCTATCTATCTATCTATCTATCTATTCAAGTATTTATCTATTTATATCTATCTATATATCTATCTATCCGTATCTATCTATCTATCTATCTATCTATATATCTATCTATCTATTTATCTATCTATCGATCTATCTATCTATTTATATCTATCTATCTATCTATTTAACTATCTATCTATTCAACTATCTATGTATCTATCTATCTATTTATTCAACTATCTATCTATTCCAACTATCTATCTATTTATATCTATCTATCTATCTATCTTTCAACTATCTATCTATTCAACTATCTATCTATCTATTAACTATCTATCTATTCAACTATCTATCTATCTATCTATCTATCTATCTCTATCTATC